>JAZKJV010000639.1:0-17159 GCA_037367405.1 Ottelia alismoides | reverse complement strand
TGTCCTGATGACGGTAGCATTGTGGTCATCACTGCACCTACTGCCGACCAGAGACCTGCACCTAATGTGGCTACACTTGTGATGATTACATATTATGCTGGTATAATACCATACAAATTACATGATGAATCCCATTAATATCTGACACATACACCTCAATACCACTTTCCAGATATTATTTATTCTACAAATACAATGGGAAAACCACCTCTAAAAATTACAATTAACTAATACCACATTCCAATCATTCAATTAATCATTAAATACTTTATGTATCCAAACAAAAATTGCATGGTCATTAAATAAAACATCACTTTCAAACCACACACATTTATCTATCCAATTTGGTTTACACATTCCCTTAACATTTTATCTTGAAAAGAAAAGAGGAGGATATGTTGTGAAAATTTTCCAATCCATGCATCTCTTGTGCCCCTCCGAGATATCGCAATATCAGTTATACCCCTATCTTTTTGGTAATATCAGTTGTACCCCTCACTTCTTTCTCCGTCATCAATTGTGCCCTTCCGTCAGATTGACCATCAAAAAATTTAAATAACCATGATTTATTCAAACCATGGTGTGGTTAAGAAGGGTATTATGGTCAAAACAAAATCAGGGGCGGAGGAGGAGCTCGAGGCGGACAGCTCGAGCTCGGAGCTCAAGGGAGGAACTCGGGGCGGTGCGGAGCAGGGAGAGGGGGAGAAGGGGGGCGGACCCCTTCTGCCGTGCTCATTGTAATACGCATTTTGTACACTATGCCTTTGAATGTTATCAAGTGTTATTTCAAGGAAATATTGGATTGATAGTGTTCACACTTTACATATACCATGGTCAATAGATTTGCCTTGATGCAATGATTTCATTGAAACTTGTTGTGTTTATATCAGAGACCATCTTGTATAAAAATGGACTTTAAAATGTTCTCTGAATTGTGTAGCACTTCAAACATAGTACCACATCTAGTAATCTGGAATTTTGGTAGTACCTTATAAGTAGTAGAAGCCACTACTTGCATAATGCCCATAATGTTATAGATTTATACTCATTAGCCATAATCACATCATTTAGACTAATTAAGCATGATTAGTGCTAATTACCCGTCATTAGTGATAATTAAGCGTCATTAGCATAGATTTACACTCATTAGCCATAATCACATCATTAAGACTAATTAAGCATGATTAGTGCTAATTACCCGATCATTAGTGATAATTAAGCGTCATTAGCATAGATTTACACTCATTAGACATAATCACATCATTAAGACTAATTAAGCATGATTAGTGCTAATTACCCGTCATTAGTGATAATTAAGCGTCATTAGCATAGATTTACACTCATTAGCCATAATCACATCATTAAGACTAATTAAGCATGATTAGTACTAATTACCCGTCATTTGTGATAATTAAGCGTCATTAGCATAGATTTACACTCATTAGCCATAATCACATCATTAAGACTAATTAAGCATGATTAGTGTTAATTACCCGTCATTAGTGATAATTAAGCGTCATTAGCATAGATTTATACTCATTAGCCATAATCACGTCATTAAGATTAATTAAGCATGCTTAGTGCTAATTGCCCGTCGTTAGTGATAATTAAGCATCATTAGCAAAAGTAGGACACATGGAGAGGAAATCATGGGACACGTGTCGTTATCATCCTAAGACTAGTACGTGTCATGGTGAAGCCAAACCTTGCTTGGGCAACAAGTTATCTCGTGGATAAGCCAAACCTTGCTTGGGCAACAAGTTATCTCATGGATAAGCCAAACCTTGCTTGGGCAACAAGTTATCTCGTGGATAAGCCTAGCCCCTTACTTGGGCAACAAGTTTTCTCATGAATAAGACATGTGGCAGGCCATGTGTCGTCATACATGGAAGAGAGGCAACATGTGGCTTAGAGGCTCCCTTACATGTTGACACATGTCACACATGTAAAGGGGGTGGAGGCCTATAAATACCCATGACCCCCATACTCCTCCTCACTTCATCCCACGCCAACCTCTCCACCTAAGAGCCGCAAGGCCGCCGAGGTTGCGGGAGGAGCACGAGAGGAGCTACGGCGAAGCCCTATCGATGATCGAGAGCGTTTTTGAAGCCGTAACGAAGTTCTGTCCGCACCAAGCCGTAGTATTCAATCTAAGACGGTTATAAGGGGGATTTCACTAAAGAAGGTGTTTCGGACTTAAGTTAGATAGCGTTCAGGTGAGGGATTCTCAAGCGCTATTTTAAAGCACTAGTCTTTAGCTTTATGCATGGTTTTGAATAGCAAGTATGAAATCGTGTTTTCTAAAGCTTTTACGCATGAATTTCAAGTACCATACAGTTGATATGAAATCAGGGCTTTAGAACGTTTTTCAGACGTTGTTTCATGTATATTTATCATGATAGAATGTTTTCGAGCATAAAATTAGTTGTAGAACAGAAAGCATAAGTTTCACTTCTTAGATTTGAGTTTTTATGTAAATAATTAGGTTTTGCACGGTTACTATGCATTATGGATCGATTTTTCAAGTTCTTAATGGTTTTAGTTATCAGAATATGCATGCTATGTCAAGATTGTCTTATGTTCTTGAATTAGTTGTTATGAGAATGAAATAGCAAGTTTACGGTTTATTAGTGGCAAGAAATGAATCAGAATCAGAAGATAAGCACCACAGTAGCTCTTTTATACAAATCATGAACTAGCCATTAGATATGGTAATGTCATTAGATATGACCCTGAAACCGCCATTATGTTGGACATGCGAGTACACGGCGAGCCATTATGCAATAAATGTTATTGCAATTCACTCCTTAATCTGAAATAAAGAGTACACAGTTTGTATAATAGGTCCCTTAGTGCAATTAGGGTTATGTACCATGGCCATCTTAATGATCATACAGTTGTTGATTCAATTATTGAATCATAGAGGCTGGTGCTTAGATGAATATCTAATGAGTTAGATTGAGGACTCATCAAGCACCGTCAAATGATTATTAAGAGATGATCTCCAGCCTGAGTAGGAGATGGCAATCCTTTCTCAGTTAGGCTGATATCTGACCGACTTCTTGATCAGGTCCTCTGCATAGGAATAGAGATTCGGAGGTGTCAGATTAGTTAGGTCAAAGAGTTGACTTAACGAGATCGAGATAACCAAAGTCCTATATCGTATGCTGTCACGATACATGCACACATCCTCTGACCAGAGACAGATGTGTTACTATATGTTTGAGTATGTACATTTGGCAGACCAATAGGTTGATGACCTAATCAAGGTCTATACACCGACGCGCTGGTGTGCATATAAGGGCATATGAGTAATACGATCTCTCAAAGGGATCATACAGATTCAGTTACTGAACCGGAAGACATGAGCTCACTCATGAGATATTGGGAAGAATCAAATTCCGTGCGCACGGTCGTCTCGCTTTGGAAGCTTGACTGAATTTGTTGGTTTGATATATACCTTTGGAAAGTATATGATCAAGACTTAGGTATGATATATGCTTTTGGAAAGTATATGATCAATACCGACTCCCAATGATCGAATGAGAATCTTACTGATAAAACCATGAAGTAGACAGTATAAAGTTGATCCAATACTTCGGGTTTAATCTGAGTCTTCCAGTATGCAGGATGTACAGGTATTAGGAATACCTGAGGGTGATGTGATCATAAACGATTGTATAACCATGACGCTTCCATTCCTAGGAAGTGATGAAACGGGTTTGGATTTTAGTGACTCCTCTCGGTAGAGAAGTAATCTAATCTTAGTCCAAATGTTGGACATTGATCTGAATATGATTCAGATTCAATGAGAAGATTAGATTTACGGTCTTGATTTAATCAAGCATCTATGGGAGGCCCGAGATCTGGATTTGAGACGTGATCTCAATATCCATGTCACTATACGTGGAACAATACAATTGCCCTGTCCTTATCTCCAAGTATTCGCGGAGAAAGCGCATTATCCTTGAAAGAGTTCATGGATAAATCTATTGTTGATATATGTATCCGAGCATTGAGAAAATGGATAATTAAATGTGATTTAATTATCATGAATAATATGAATTTGATTCATATTATAAGAAGAGTTATCTTAGATAATTAAATGTGATTTGATTATCAAAGATGTAAATAATATGAATGTGATTCATATTATTTGAGCACATGAGAATAAGTTATCCAATATAAATGTGATTTAATTATTATGGATAAGAATAATGTGGATAGTAATATCCAATTATTCATAATATATTATAAATGTGATTTATAATGTATTAGAGAGAGTTAAATATAATTTATATTAGTAGATTAATTATTAATGTGTATTAGATACACATTGTCTGATTAATTGAAAAAGTAAATTACATGTTGTTTTGGGTTGTGAATATGATTCACAATATTCCAATGTCAAGATTGCAATATTCCCAAATTTAATTGAGAATTATTTTGCTGAATAAAAATCCCAACAAATAGTTGTTGGAAAATAAGTAGAGAGAAAATCAAGGAGATGTGCAATCTCATGGGAATCCATGAGATTGCCCTTCCAAAGAGGAAGGTTGATCTCTATTTATTCCTCTCTCCTTATTTGATTGATTTAATATGGTATTAATATTTATTTGATTTATCAAATATATTTTTATCAAATTAAATCACAAGTTGTTGGTTTTTACCAACAACAATCTTGACCATTGGATTGACATAAATCAATCTCATCCATTGATTTTATATGTCACATGGATTGAGATCCATGGATCCCAAAACCCTATAAATAGAGATGCATACCATGCTCTCTATTTTACACACAATGCTTGAGAAGCATCTCTCTCTCTCTCTCTTTCTCTTTAAAGGTCAGCCCTCTCTCTCCCTCTCATGGCTGTCCACCATGGATGCTATGGAGAGGTTCTCCATCGCCGCGGCATCGTCGTTATGCTGCCCATTCTTCTGCTCGTGGATCTCCGTCTCCTTCGGTGCGCCTCGCTCGTGAAGAAGACGTCGGATCTCGTGTGTCGAGATCAGGATATCCGCCGCTTAGATCATCAACATAGATTGCGAGAAGCATGCGGTTCATCCCCGCGCTCGCAAGCGTCTCCTCCGTCGGATCGGACTTGAGACAGGAGGTCTCTTCGTTTAGAGACTTGATTGCAATCACGCTTCAAGAGGTAATCCTATTACTTGTTTGTGGTTTAGACGAAACGATTCGAGAAGTGTTCTTGAATCATGTGGTTTCGTCGTATAAAATTTTTTTAAATTCCGCTGCATCGAGCAACTAGTCCGACTAGTCGCTCCTCGTCGTATTCGATACGACGCTCACGCTTCCGTGATGCGCTTGAGGATCTAATCATATCCTTCACATTAGATATGGCAAAACCCTTAGATATGGTATCAAGAGGACTTTGGGTCCGCATTCTGTATACATATAGGCTTTAGGCCGTATGCAGGGTGTTTTTGGTCTTTGGGACCGTCTGCGCGTATGACTTAGCTTTGTTTCAGCGTTTATGAATCAATAAATTAGCCACAGTGGTGATTAGTACAAACAGCTTGATAGTGATGATTATGTTTCAGTTTATCTGCTTTCGAAGTGATTTCAGCGATCATTTGCAAAACTAGCATGTTTTATATGTAATTTCTGTCATAAAGTCTCTTTCAAGCTATTTCACAGTTTTTAGCATAAATTCTTGTCATAATGCTCATATTTCAGATTTTAGCTATATGTAAAAAGCTTGAGATCCTTTCACTGGGTCTAAGCTCATAAATGGGTTTAGACTCATCCCTTTATATTATAATTATGTACAGATCAGCAGAATCACGAATAGCAGGGGAAAGGACCACTGATACACTTGGAGGAGGTGTCTTTTGCTTTTCGTTGTTTTGTACTCTCTGGGTTATTTTTTAAGAAGTTGTAATAGATAGAACTTGTATAATACACTTCTTGGTGTTGTGAACTTGAAATACAAAGATGTTATATTTTTGAGATTGCCACACGTTTGCTTGAGGGAAAAAAAAGAGAAGCAGAAAGATCTCTGTCGCGGCACGTTCCGGTTAGCGGGACGGGTCGTGACAACTTGTGGTATCAGAGCAAAGGTTTTAGGACCCTGAGCAAGAATTATATTAGGAGTTGACCTATAAGTATTGGAAGATAATTTAGTGATTGATTTTATAGTCTTGAGGATATCTAGAATCATTATTGAAGGATTTATGAAGGATCTAACTGAAGTTTATTTTTTATAGGAAACCATGGCAGCAGAGCAGCCACCTGTGACCACACAAGGCCCTAGTCACGAGAATGATAACAATAACAACGTGTACGACACGTTGACCCTGATAGCTCAAACACTAGGAGGCATGGCTGCCCATTCAGTTAAAAGACATGAATTTGAGCACCAGTTACCTTTTGAACACGTAAAGAAGCTGGAAGGAGAACCATTTGTAGGAGACACTGATCCAAAGAAGGCCAGGGAATGGTTCAAGAATATGGAGAAAATATTTGCTCTTATGGACTGTACAGATGAACAAAAGTTGAAGTATACCATATTTCTTCTGAAGGATAGCGCTGATGATTGGTGGACATCGGTGAAAATGAAATATCCAAACCCATCTCACATTAAATGGGAAATCTTTGAGAAAGAGTTCAATGAGAAATATTACCCAAGGGTTTATCAGGAGGAAAAACGTAGGGAATTTCTATTCCTTCCTCAGGGGAGCAATATGTTTGATGAATATGAGAAGAAATTCACCGAACTTTCAAAGTTTACTGCTTCTCTGGTTGCAACAGAAGAAGAAAGGTGTAGACGCCTAGAAGATGGTATGCATATTGATTTAAAAGAAATGGTTTCGGCCACAGGATATACAGATTATGCAAAATTGGTGGAAGCTGCTCGTAGGGTTGAACGAGTGGTGATAGAAATAAGAAAGTGCAATGATCATGGAAAGAAAAGGTTTGCAGATAGACCCCTATGGAGAGGAACAATGAACAAAGAACCAAGAATAGCTGGGAATTCAAGGCAAGATAATAGATCAGCTCCTAGAGTAAAAGGGAATCAAACAAATAGATATACAGTTGGGACTTCTGAAAACAGAACTCTTTCTTTTCCACAATGTACAAACTGTGGAAAGTTCAATCCGGGAACTTGCTGCAAGGGGACCACTGGGTGTTATCAATGTGGTGAGATAGGCCACATACGTCAGAATTTCCCCGTACTGGTCCAAGGCCGTCGGGTTATGGAAGACTAGCACCAAATGAAAATCGTGATGTTGTTATACGTCGTCCTCCACCTACAAGGGAATAAAATAAAAATAATACACAGAAGAGATCAAACCAGAGAGAAGGAAAAGCGTTTGCTATGACCTTAGAGGAAGCCATATCTGCAGATGATGTTGTATCAGGCACCACTATTATTTTTGGTAAAAGTGCACATACTCTTATTGATTCTGGTGCAAGTCATTCTTTTATTTCACAAAGATTTTCTCTATATGTTGATAAAGTTACAAGTACTCTCAAGCATGCTTTAGCAATTTCTTTGCCTAAGGGAGAACCAGAAATTATTAGGAATGTCCTCCAAAATTGTTTGGTTAAGATAGGGGAAAATTATATTGAAGTAGACCTAATTCCTATGGAGATAAGGGAATTTGATGCTATCATAGGAATGGATTGCTTAAGTACATATCATGCTCTTCTAAACTGTCATAAGAAGTATGTTACTTTTCGAAAACCAGGCGATGTTGAATTCACTTTCTATGGAGAAAGAAGGATATATCCTACCCATGTCATCTCCTGTCTCTTAGCCCAGAAGTTATTAAGAAAGGGATATTCCTCTTATGTTGCTTATGTGTTTAATATTAAGGCAGAAGCAGTCAGTTTAGACAATATCTCTGTAGTGAAGGAATTTACAGAGGTGTTTCCAAATGAACTACCAGGGATTCCTCATGATAGGGAAATTGAATTCACAATTGACCTTATTCCGGGTACCAATCCAATTGCCTTAGCTCCATACAGAATAGCCCCAGCTGAACTTAAAGAACTCAAAACTCAATTGCATGAGTTAACAGATAAGGGATTGATACAGTCCAGTATGTCACCATGGGGTGCTCCTGTTCTATTTGTCAAGAAGAAAGATGGCTCCATGAGACTTTGTATAGATTACAGGAGACTAAACAGAGTGGCTGTCCCCAATAACTATCATCTGCCCAGAATAGATGACTTATTTGATCAATTGCAACGGGGCCTCTGTATTTTCCAAGATTGATTTGAGATCTGGCTATCATCAGTTAAAGATTAGAGAAGAAGATGTCCCTAAAATTGCATTCCGAACCCGATATGGGCATTATGAATTCCTAGTAATGCCTTTTGGATTGACAAATGCCCCAGCTGCTTTTATGGACTTGATGAATAGGGTTTTCCTTCCATATCTGGACAAGTTCGTGATCGTATTTATTGATGATATTCTAGTATATTCTAAAACAGAGGAAGAACATAGAGAACATTTGCGAGTTGTACTTCAAACTCTGAAGGAACACCGATTATATGCAAAGTTTGATAAATGTGACTTTTGGTTGAAGAATGTTGCATTTCTAGTCCATGTCATATCTGGAGAAGGAATAATAGTAGATTCATCAAAGATAGAAGCAGTTCTTAGATGGGAACGACCGATAAATGCATCAGAAATCCGAAGTTTCCTTGGATTAGCTGAGTATTATCGAAGATTTGTAGAAAACTTCTCTAGAATTGCTGCACCATTGACAAGGTTAACTAGGAAGAATGTGAAGTATAGTTGGGACGAAGAATGCGAAAAGAGTTTTAAGGAACTCAAGAGTCGTCTCACCTCAGCACCTATACTTAGCCTTCCTTCAGGAAAGAGTAATTTTGTAATCTATAGCGATGCCTCAAGACAAGGGTTGGGATGCGTCTTGATGCAGAACGATAAGGTGATTGCTTATGCTTATAGACAGCTAAAACAACATGAGTTAAATTACCCAACTCATGATCTTGAGTTAGCTGCTATAGTATTTGCCTTAAAGATCTGGAGACACTACCTATATGGAGAAACTTGTAAAATCTTTACGGATCACAAGAGTTTGAAATATATTTTCTCTCAGAAAGAGTTGAATTTAAGGCAAAGAAGATGGTTAGAGCTAATCAAGATTATGATTGTTCCATAGAATATCATCCGGGGAAAGCCAATGTCGTAGCTGATGCTCTCAGTAGAAAGTCAAATGGTCAGCTATCTCACTTAAAAGGAGAATATTATCAGTTGAAAGAGTTACGTGCAAAGTTAACCATAAATAGCTCTGGAGCCTTATTAGCATCCCTACAAGTGAGACCCATATTATATGATAAAATTAAGGAGGCACAAGTCCATGATTCTGAAATCATTAGAATGATTGAGAAGATTAAGGAAGGAGATGAAGCCGGGTATACAATAGATGGTCAAGGGGTCTTATTCTTTAAAGGAAGATTGTGTGTTCCAAAGAAATCTGATATAAAGACTGAGATTTTGGAAGAGGCACATAGCTCCATGTATACCATGCACCCAGGAAGTACTAAGATGTATAGAACACTTAAGAGTTACTATTGGTGGTCTGGCATGAAGAGAGATATTGCAGAGTATGTTTCTAGATGTCCTGTATGCCAACAAACTAAACCAGAACGTTTGAGACCTGCAGGGACTTTACAGCCACTTCCAATACCAGAATGGAAATGGGAACACATCACTATGGATTTTGTTACAGGATTTCCAAGGACTCGTCGAGGTCACGATGCAATATGGGTCATAGTAGACAGATTAACTAAGTCTGCACATTTCTTAGCCATTAACATGACATACAGTCTAGACCGTTTGGGAAAGATCTTTGTTAATGAGATAGTTAGCCGTCATGGAGCTCTTGTGTCAATTATTTCTGATAGAGATCCACGATTTACTTCTAAACTTTGGCCAAGCTTACATAAAGCCATGGGAACAAAATTAGCATTTAATACTGCCTTTCATCCTCAAACAGATGGTCAATCAGAACGGACTATCCAGACTCTAGAAGACATGCTTAGACCTTGTGCGCTGAGCTTTAAAGAAAGATGGGATGAACATCTCTCACTTATAGAGTTTGCATACAATAACAGCTATCATACTAGTATTGGGATGGCACCTTATGAAGCATTTTATGGAAGACCATGTAGAACACATATCTGTTGGAGTGAGGTTGGAGAACGAAAATTGGTTCAACTTGAACTAATACAAAGCACAATAGAAAAAGTTCAGGAAATCAAGAGATGCTTAAAGGCAGCGCAAAGCAGACAGAAAAGTTATACAGATAAGCGAAGGAGAGACTTAGAATTTCAAGTGGGAGACCATGTGTTTCTAAAAGTATCTCCATGGAAAGGCCTAATCAGATTTGGGAAGAAAATGAAACTAAGCCCTAGATACATTGGCCCTTATGAGATCACAAAGAGAATCGGTAGTGTGGCATATCGTCTTCGACTTCCAGCTGAACTAGCAAGGATACATGATGTCTTTCATGTCTCCACACTTCGAAAGTTTATTCCAGATCCAACCCATATGATACAACCTCAAGATATTCAATTGAAGGAAGATCTTTCATATGAGGAGGTTCCTGTGGAAATTCTAAATTTTAAAGTACAAGAGCTTCGTACAAAGAAGATTCCTTTAGTTAAAGTTTTATGGAGGAGTCAAGCAATAGAAGAAGCCACATGGGAACGAGAGGAAGAAATGAGATCTCAATATCCCCACTTATTTTCAAGCTAGCAAAGGTACTTAAATTTTGAGGACGAAATTTATTGCAAGCAGGGGAGAATTGTAATACGCGTTTTGTACACTATGCCTTTGAATGTTATCAAGTGTTATTTCAAGGAAATATTGGATTGATAGTGTTCACACTTTACAGATACCATGGTCAATAGATTTGCCTTGATGCAATGATTTCATTGAAACTTGTTGTGTTTATATCAGAGACCATCTTGTATAAAAATGGACTTCAAAAGGTTCTCTGAATTGTGTAGCACTTCAAAACATAGTACCACATCTAGTAATCTGAAATTTTGGTAGTACCTTATAAGTAGTAGAAGCCACTACTTGCATAATGCCCATAATGTTATAGATTTATACTCATTAGCCATAATCACATCATTTAGACTAATTAAGCATGATTAGTGCTAATTACCTGTCATTAGTGATAATTAAGCGTCATTAGCATAGATTTACACTCATTAGCTATAATCACATCATTAAGACTAATTAAGCATGATTAGTGCTAATTACCCGATCATTAGTGATAATTAAGCGTCATTAGCATAGATTTACACTCATTAGTCAAAATCACATCATTAAGACTAATTAAGCATGATTAGTACTAATTACCCGTCATTGGTGATAATTAAGCGTCATCAGCATAGATTTACACTCATTAGCCATAATCACATCATTAAGACTAATTAAGCATGATTAGTGCTAATTACCCATCATTAGTGATAAGTAAGCGTCATTAGCATAGATTTATACTCATTAGCCATAATCATGTCATTAAGATTAATTAAGCATGATTAGTGCTAATTGCCCGTCGTTAGTGATAATTAAGCATCATTAGCAAAAGTAGGACACATGGAGAGGAAATCATGGGACACGTGTCGTTATCATCCTAAGACTAGTACGTGTCATGGTGAAGCCAAACCTTGCTTGGGCAACAAGTTATCTCGTGGATAAGCCAAACCTTGCTTGGGTAACAAGTTATCTCGTGGATAAGCCTAGCCCCTTACTTGGGCAACAAGTTTTCTCATGAATAAGACATGTGGCAGGCCATGTGTCGTCATACATGGAAGAGAGGCAACATGTGGCTTAGAGGCTCCCTTACATGTTGACACATGTCACACATGTAAAGGGGGTGGAGGCCTATAAATACCCATGACCCCCATACTCCTCACTTCATCCCACGCCCATCTCTCCACCTAAGAGCCGCAAGGCCGCCGAGGTTGCGGGAGGAGCACGAGAGGAGCCACGGCGAAGCCCTGTCGATGATCGAGAGCGTTTTTGAAGCCGTAACGAAGTTCTGTCCGCACCAAGCCGTAGTATTCAATCTAAGACGGCTATAGGGGGGATTTCACTAAAGAAGGTATTTCGGACTCAAGTTAGATAGCGTTCAGGTGAGGGATTCTCAAGCGCTATTTTAAAGCACTAGTCTTTAGCTTTATGCATGGTTTTGAATAGCAAGTATGAAATCGTGTTTTCAAAAGCTTTTACGCATGAATTTCAAGTACCATACAGTTGATATGAAATCAGTGCTTTAGAACGTTTTTCAGACGTCGTTTCATGTGTATTTATCATGATAGCATGTTTTTGAGCATAAAATTAGTTGTGGAACAGAAAGCATAAGTTTCACTTCTTAGATTTGAGTTTTTATGTAAAGAATTAGGTTTTGCACGGTTACTATGCATTATGGATCGATTTTTCAAGTTCTTAATGGTTTTAGTTATCAGAATATGCATGCTATGTCAAGATTGTCTTATGTTCTTGAATTAGTTGTTATGAGAATGAAATAGCAGGTTTACGGTTTATTAGTGGCAAGAAATGAATAAGAATTAGAAGATAAGCACCACAGTAGCTCTTTTATACAAATCATGAACTAGCCATTAGATATGGTGATGTCATTAGATATGACCCTGAAACCACCATTAGATATGGCAAAACCATTAGATATGGTATCAAGAGGACTTTGGGTCTACATTCTGTATACATATAGGCTTTGGGCTGTATGCAGGGTGTTTTTGGTCTTTGGGACCGTCTGCGCGTATGACTTAGCTTTGTTTCAGCGTTCATGAGTCAATAAATTAGCCACAGTGGTGATTAGTACAAACAACTTGATAGTGATGATTATGTTTCAGTTTATCTGCTTTTGAAGTGATTTCAGCGTTCATTTGCAAAACTAGCATGTTTTATATTTAATTTCTGTCATAAAGTCTCTTTCAAGCTATTTCACAGTTTTTAGCATAAATTCTTGTCATAATGCTCATATTTCAGATTTTAGCTATATGTAAAAAGCTTGAGATCCTTTCACTGGATCTAAGCTCATAAATGGGCTTAGACTCATCCCTTTATATTATAATTATGTACAGATCAGTAGAATCACGAATAGCAGGAGAAAGGACCACTGATACACTTGGAGGAGGTGTCTTTTGCGTTTCGTTGTTTTGTACTCTCTGGGTTATTTTTTAAGAAGTTGTAATAGATAGAACTTGTATAATACACTTCTTGGTGTTGTGAACTTGAAATACAAAGATGTTATGTTTTTGAGATTGCCACATGTTTGCTTGAGGAAAAAAAGAGAAGCAGAAAGATCTCTGTCGCGGCACGTTCCGGTTAGCGGGACGGGTCGTGACACTCATGGTCTTGCTGCACGGAACGAGGGGGAAGGGCAGGAGGAGGGGGCGGTGCGGGGAAGGGGGAGGGGGGGCAGGGGGTGGCGCTGTGCGGGAGGGGGCGGTGCGGGGCAGAGGGTGGCGTCGTGCGGGACAGGAGGGAGAGCAGGCAGGGAAGGGGGAGGGGGCAGTGCTGGGTAGAGGGTGGTGTCGTGCGGGGCAGGAGGGGGAGCAGGCGGGGAAGGGGGAGGGGGCGGCGCCGTGCGGGACGGGGCGGTGCGGAGCAGGGGGTGGCGTCGTCCGGGAGGGGGCGGTGCGGGGCGGGTGGTGGCACCGTGCGGGAGGGGGCAGGGGGCGGCGTAGTACGGGAGGGGGCGGTGTGGGACAGGAGGTGGCGTTGTGCAGGATGGGGCGGTGCAGGGCAGGGGATGGCGCCGTGCGGGAGGGGGCGATGCGGGGCAGAGGGTGGCGCCGTGTGCAACAGGAGGGGGAGCAGGCGGGGAAAGGGGAGGGGTGGTGCAGGGCAAGGGGTGGCGTCGTGCTGGAGGGGGCAGTGCGGGGCAGGGGGTGGGGGGAGGGGGCTGGGAGGGGTGCGGAGCTGGGAGGGGGTGCGGGGCTGGGCGGTGCGGGGCAGGGGCGGCGGGCTACGAGGAGGTGCGGGGAGCTCGGGGCGGAGTTGGGTGACTCAGGGCGGGGGCGGAGAGGGAGGAGGAGAAGGTTGGAGGAGGAGGAAGAGGATGGGGAAGAGGAGGAAGAAGAAGAGGATGAGGAAGATGATGTAAAATGACCACATAACCTTTTTTAAAAAATTAATTCCGCTTATGTCCTCAAAGTTAACGTCCGTTTGCACTGTGGATGGACGGTAACTAACCCGAGGGGCACAAGTGATAAAATAACAAGAAGTGAGGGGCACAACTGATATTACCAAAAAGATAGTGGCATAATTGATATTGCATTATCTCGGAGGGGCACAAGTGATAAAATCCCTTTTAAATAAGACTATGAAATTGTAACCGGACTATATATAGAGGAGGGTGGAGGCATTACCTCAACACAACCAAAAGAACAATGTAGCGCACTCTCTCGCTCGCTGCCTACCCGTATCGGGTCCTTCCCCCTGCATTTGAGATGAGATTGGAGTTCGGGGGGTTGCGCTTGATATGGCTATCGCAATTTAATAGAAGGGCTTGATTCTTCAACTGGCAAGATGCCGGGCTTTATCAGGACACCGTCAGGCTCTCAGTCCACGGTCCCTCTCTCGATCCAGCGAACCAGAGATCAGGGAGGGTGAGCTAAAAGCGGAAGAACAACTATGTTGGAACTGAACTAACCCATAAAGAAATGGGACAGAGAGAGAAAAAAGAGATGAGAGAGCGAGGAAATGGAAAGAATTGTACTCGTTTTAATTTATACTGATATTTCTTTTTCGGTGGTCTCGAGAGTTTATCGAACACCGTTATATATGATTGTTTTTTCTTTCACGTACTTCCATAGTGATGGTCGATTGCGCATGTACATCCACTTCCTTATCTGGGGTTTTACCGTCAACGTTAAATCTCGATCATACTAGTTATTAGGGAAAAAGAACGAGCAATTAACAATTGTAAAAGCACATCAAAAAGAAGAATGGACACAACAATGATAGACCGCAAAAGAAGAAAAATCATGAGGAAAACAAGCCCAACTCTCCATGTTTATGTGCTCTCTTCTTATATGTTTTTGTCTGTGAAAAGTAATGACTAATCAACTCGTAATGTTGACCATTCCTAAATATCCTGATGCGGAGTTACGGACTGGAACAGTGTTAACAACCTCAGGTTACTTGATATAAAACATGGTTCTTAGGATGGATCAACTTCTTAGAATCATGGGCCATATCGCGATATATCGGCGATATATCGGTATCGACAGGTCACCGATATATCGTTGATATGATCGATATCGGGTATCGACAGGCCAAAAATGCATAATATCAATCCGATGTCGGTGATATGGCGTCGATATATCGCCGATATATCGGTATCGACATAGTACCGATATCGATACCGACATCGATATGTCCTTCCATGCTTAGAACCGGTAGCATATTCATACATTATAAACTTCAAAATGTAATCATCTAAAACTTTCAGGAACCCTCGAATAAAATAAAAAGGGATTTTATCACTTGTGCCCCTCCGAGATATCGCAATATCAGTTATGCCCCTATCTTTTTGATAATATTAGTTGTGCCCTTCACTTCTTGCTATTTTATCACTTGTGCCCCTCGGGTTAGTGACCGTCCATCTACAGTGCAAACGGACGTTAACTTCGAGGACATAAGCAGAATTATTTTTTTAAAAAGGTCATGGGGTCATTTTACACCTTTTCCTCATCCTCTTCTCCTTCCTCCTCCTCTTCCCCATCCTCTTCCTCATCCTCCAACCTCCTCCTCCTCCCTCTCCACCCCCGCCCCTGCCCCGCGCCGCCCAGCTCCGCCCCAAGCTCCCCGCACCTCCTCCCAGCCCGCCGCCACCGCCTCTGCCCCGTGCCGCCCAGCCCCGCACCCCCTCCCCTCCCTGGCGCTGCACCTCCTCCCCTCCCCGGCGCCGCCCCCTGCTCCCCCTCCCCCCGGTGACGCACCTCCTCCCCTATTCCCCCAACGCCGGAGAATCGATGTCAGTCCCCGCCTTCTCGTAGTGCACAGTGAGCTTGGGCTTCCACTCCCAGTAGCAGCTGGACACCGGAGACCCGCCAGGATCCCCATGCAGCTCCCCAGGCAAACTGGGTACCTTCAATGTGCTGCTGGCTGGCTTGGAGTTGGAGGCACCTGGGAGACTCGTGTCACCTTCTGCCAAGTAGCAGGTGCACGTTCTTGGGATCTTTGCACCGAGATTGGATTTTAGGCTCGACCCAACTCCCACAATCGTGGCTTTGGAGCAGAGGGGGCGGATGGAGGGCGGTGGGGCATGTGTGTGCTGGGAAGGAAAGGATGGATGGCTCAAAGAGAGGAGCTCCATCTCTTGGATCAAAGAGATGGGTCGAGTTCTTTTCCAGTGAGATATTGATGGCACTTGGCAGTGTATTGAGTGAGAGAGAAAGAGAAAGAGAAAGGAAGATGGAGAAGAAAACTAAAGCAACGAAGATGGAGATCTGCAGAGGTGTGGGACCTGTGGAGGATTGCGGAGGACGAATAATGTCCACACGTTCTGTTGTTACATGGGGGAATAGGGGAGGGAAATGAGCAAGTGGGTTCAGTTGGTCTCGGAGCTCGGGGGAGGAGATTGGGGCGGACCGCGCCGAAGGTGTGCGTGGTTGTGGAGGGGGAGGCCCAGGGGGCGGTGGGGAGCAGAGGGCGGCGCGGGGCAGGGGGAGGCCCAGGGGGTAGCGGAGAGCAGGGGGCGACGCGGGGGAGGGGGAGGCCCAGGTGGCGGCGCGGGAAAAGCCGGAGAGGCGGAAGCAATCGGACGCGACGGCGGAGGCGCCGCCCGTGCCGGGATTGGGGGCGATGAAGAGGTTTGCCTCCGAGAGGAGCTGGGTGTCGCTGGATGGAGATCCGGACCGTTGGGTGGATGCCTCCTCCGCCCCACTTCCCCGGCCCAAACTTTCCTCTACTTTTATTCTGACCATAATACCCTTCTTAACCACACCATGTTTTTAATAAATCATGGTTATTTTAATTTTTTGACGGTCAATCTGACGGAAGGGCACAACTGATGACGGAGCAAGAAGTGAGAGGCACAACTGATATTATCAAAAAGATAGGAGCATAATTGATATTGCAACATCTCGGAGAGGAACAAGTGATAAAATCCCAAATAAA